>JAVTVY010048360.1:0-24711 GCA_036873755.1 Hanleya hanleyi | reverse complement strand
ACAAACTATGCTTTTACTGTCTCACGTAATCGTTCATCTGCTATGCAAAACCCTGCTATCGCAGAAGCTAAATTATACAGAGTTGTCGAAAAGTCGAGTTGCTGGTCCCTTTTCTACTCCTCCTTTTGACAATATGGTTGGCTCTCCATTATGCTTAGTCCCCCGAAAGGAACCTTATACTTCCAGGGACTCTCGTTGGCCGAGTTGTCTAAGGTGCATCGCTGGTGATCGCTAGCCTCACACAGCTGAAACGGCAAGGGTTCGAGCCTCGCTGGTGCATGTGTAAAAATTTGCCAGTTACTTGGCGACTGGCCGGAAGTGGTTCTCAGGTATTCCAGATTCCACCACCATTAACATGTGATTAAAACTGGCTTTCACCATATGAATGCAATAACCTTGAGTGTGACTAAATCCCCCTACTGTTAGGGTGATCTTACCCTGAAAAAATCTGCCGTGTCTATTAACGGTGGATTCCACAGGACCTATGATATGATGGCAAAAATCTATTTAGATGATGCCTTCCGCATCATATCTATCGAACCAGCGTTTTACCCCTTATTGGGGTTTACCTGGGGCAACAAGTACTTTTATGATCGGCGCCTCTCAATGGGATGCTCTACATTCTGTGGAATCGTTTATGGCTACAATATCAGATGTGTCCCACATACTGGACGACTTGTTTTATAACTCTTAACACTGTCACTTACTTGTGTGAGTATATTGGCATCATGCTAAGACCTACTACCCATAAACTACTGTGGTTATGCATGGGATTCAACTGGACTCCAGAACTATGAACGCATCATTTCCAGAAGGCAAAATTCATAAACTGAAAAGTATGCTGAATGAATTGTCGCGTCGCAAAAAGGTAACCCTTGTGGAACTGCAATCTCTCATTGGCTCGCTCAATTTTGCCTGTAAAGTCGCGGTGCCCGGCAGGGCATTTCTTCGCCAAGAATGGTCAACACATCTTGCCCACTTACATATCACGGTCAAGAAGTTGTTCCCCATCATGCTTGCCGTGTAATTGGGGGCCACAAACTGTCAAATCATAACATTTTATTTCTTTGTGATAATATGGCCGGGGTTGAAATAATCAATCACCAGTCTTTCATTACATTACATTCTGTTCAGATTAAAACATATTTCGGAACAATCTAACGTTGTTCCTGAAAAGCTCTCGTGGTTACAATTTCAGGAAGCGCTGTCTCTAGCCCTTTGGCTCAACCGATCGTCGCATCCAATACCCTGTCTGTTGTTGACTCTTTGCAGCAGACAGCTAGAGTTCTTCTAACGGCGTTCCTTGCTGAATTTTCCTTGAAAATATACAAGCACGTGCATGACAAGAATATAGAGATTTCCTCAATAACAGTGGTCAGTGTACCAGTAAGACATTCCGACCTCATCGGCACAGTTGGTTTCATTCAAAGCATTCTTGCATTTCCACAAATATGCACCCTCCACAGTTTATGCATTCATCTCGGCTATCAGCTATGTGCACAATTTGGCTGCAGTAAATGACCCTGTGCAATTATTCCTTGCCAAAAAGCTACTTAAGGGCATTTAAAAATTACACGGTTAGCCAGATACCAGGCTACCCATAAGGATATCCTCCATAAGATATTTGATGCCCACATTGTATCCATGTAATTCTTTACGAGCAATGTTCGTGGTAGCTTTTCATACATTCTTACGCGTCAGTGAATTGTTCTTTGATACAACGATGTCTCTTTCTCCGACCAATCTGGCCCGTTACAAAGCATGAAAATTATTATCCGCAACTTCAAACACAACATATCCCATATATTCATTTGTTTATATCATCGTATACTGAAAATATCAGATATTGTCCAGTTCGAGCAATCCGTGCTTATTTTCTTTTACATATTTTACATGCCCGTCACCGCTGCCTATTTCTCAGCTCATGTAAAAAACGAAATATCTTTAATCGACATTGACCCGCTTTAATAGGTCATAGTTTTCGCATTGGCGCTGCCACTTAATCTTCAACAGCAGGAATCCAGAATAACATATTCAAAAATGTGTAGATTGAAGTCTGACGCTATATTAGAATGAAACATTCACTTAGTAGCTATACATTTGTTCAATCACGGCCTGCATTGTATGGTAGCCCCAACGAATTTATTCCATAAATAAGTATCAGGTCCAACTTGACTCAGTTTGGCAACGGTCCCAAAAGGGCGCCCGTGCCATCTGAGTCAGTTCTATATGATTATTTTCTAATATTTGCTGTATTCTTAACACCAAGAAAACAATTAAAAAATATAATTCAGAAGTTCGGATCGCAAATTCGTCAAAAATTTACCATGTTTTGGTTCTGACGTAGCCGTAACGTCATTATGGCGGCCATCTTGAATAATTTTTGTATTTCTCACTAGGCCTGTTCCAACAGTATTAGTGTGGAAATTTTCAGACTCCTTCCCCAGAGCATAGCAAATTTATGGGGTTTTGAAAATCGTTGGGATGAAAATTGTCATTTATAGGCCAAAAATGACTCCGGGCCCCTAATGGGTCACATATTCCCTCCTGTGTCTCGAAATCGGAGGCACCCCTTCTGATATTGTTCTTGGTGCCCCTGACGACACGTGTGCCAAATTTGGTACTTTATTCCACTCTGTCACGATAAAGTGAACATCTGGCCGTAAGCCACCGGACTACAATATATCCACAACTCAATTTTCAAGGATTCCAGTCTAAAATAAATCCATGTTGCAATGTTTTTCTAATAGTGGGGGAAGTACACGAAATTTGCTGATATGGTTGTCGCGAATATAAACTTGTTTGGAGGCATAGGCATATATAACGCAGATGTTCTTTATTGAGCTCGAAAATCTAACGTAATATTTTAGCGCATCAAGAATCATATTTACAATAAAAATTGTCATGTTTGCAGGAAATGATAGTGTGATTTGTCGCCTTATCACCGCATTTCCGTAACAGAGATAAAAGTAAGAGTTAGAAGTATCTAATGTTATGGATGTTCATATCTAGGTTCGGCCCACATGCAGTATTTTTTTGAAACATGAGTAGTTCCAAAATGTCGGGTTCATGTTTTTTTCTCATTTTGCTCGATTCTGTTAGGCTATATTGATAGCGTTTAGTACAAATTTGTCAAAACATAGCCCACTTGCCTGAAAATGTTCAAGATGTTCGCACATTCCATCCGATATGTGTCAAAGGGATATCTAGCAGGGATAGAACAGTACATATCCAAAGAGTACATGATATGGGTGAAAATTTTAGCGCCCCAGCTCATCCACCAACTGGTGGTAATTATAGTTCGTCATACACGCCAATTGACCGTCTTTCCAGTGAAACGTTCTTGTTCAGTATAAGTCGATCAACTATTCCCATCCCGTTGATGTCATCTGTCGTGACCCTTAATGTGAGTAATATCTTTGACTTGCTGTGGATTGTTGGAATCTCAGATTTATTAACAGTAATAATTGTCGCGTATAAGCTGAGCTATGTATATGTTAACGGTGTAAGGGACGTAACTCTCGGTGGCATGTTAATGTTGATGGAGTAGAGCTCTCTTGTGTTGAAGTGAGAGAAGGGAATGGTGTGTTTGAAGTGAGCGGTTAGCGAACGCCGTGTCATGTGCTTTGAGTTAGCCTTTCCCACGTAAAAGATAAATTTTTCGATTTTAAAAAATCTTTTCAGCTCACCTGACAAATAAGTCCAACACGAATCATGTGCTCAGGTAGATTGGCTGTATCTTGATTCAAATCAGAGTAAAACAATTTGAAAATTTTGAATCTTTGTCTTTGTAACTGCCTAAAACAGCACACATCAACATGCCTGACATGCCGGAAAGATTGAAATGCCAGCTCAACTTCGTGCAGATTCTGCTCTCGTTGTACTCTCGTTGCATCGACACCTACAGGGATGAAGAAAGAGGGGAGATAATTTTGTTGAGGGACCATCTCCATTTTACACGAACAATGAAATTCCCATCATCAATTCATTGCCAGTTTCTGACATTTCTACACTTTATCTTCAGTTATTTATCACAAGTCGTTAATTGGACTGTGAATAAATGAATTAAATGAGTCATTTTCGAACTGTTACGCTAATCTACTCTGATATATTATCAATTTCGGATTTCCATTTTTATTCTGTAATGACTCAAATAACCATAGCATAGCCAAAGTATTAAACCAGAGATATGAAAACGGTGCAGTCCCGGAGATTCGTTATTGCCATTGAGATTGTCACCCGGGATTAATACCGTCCACAGACCACACTTCTTTTTCACTCTCTATCTTTTTCACACATTTCATTGTTATGTGCTAAGCTGGAATTACTACCATAAAATCTGTGGTATTCCATTCAGTCCTCATGCATTATTCTTACAGTTCACACATTTACATTGTATTATTCACTTGACACTACTCGCAGAGTTTCCTTTGTTTCTACAAATATATTCCATGTATTGAAACCTTATTTTTGAAGGGCCCTCAAAGTACAAAACAAATCCACTTTAGGTTGCTGAGCAAGTTGGTTAGATACATATATTGAGAAAGCAATTTTATACTGAGATTCCCAGCGCACATCTTTAAGTTACGTACATTGAAAGCCAACAGTGACTGGCAGATCGGAGACAAACCAGGAGCTGATAGATCGGAGACCAGACCTCGGAGACAAACCAGGAGCTGACAGATCGGAGACAAGACCTCGGAGACAAACCAGGAGCTGCGTATACATAGGACTCACAAATTATCCTACAATGATCAATATAGTAGAACGTTAAAGTTTTTCAAACGAAAAACTCAATGAAAAGGTTTGTTTCCAATCGCCTGTCGTCAATTTGCATGTCGGTATACGATGAAGATGAGTCTGAAAACGTTATAGTTACAGGGAGTATAGGATACCGGTAAGTGGAGAGGGTTTTATGGAAATAAGTAGCAGGTTACGTCTATACAGTGGAAAGGAATCCTCGTGCATTTTGCGAAAGAAAATACTCACGGAAAAATTAAAGTAATGTTGTAATGTCAATGACGAATTATTGCACATAGAGCCTCACACATTATGTACACAACAAATCAAAGTAGACCTCACGGATGTGCTACCTAAAAGGCGAATCTGAAATGAAATGAAAACGAAATTGATAAATCCATCTTGCTCACATAATATTGGCAAATGTCACATTAAAACCAGATTTATAAAGCACCACAACGACAAAGACGTTGTAATCTCAATTGTCTACCTCATTTTTGAAGGACCCTTAAAATACAAAACAAATCCACTTTAAAGTGGGTTCGATATATACTAAGAAAGCTGAAACAAAACATAAGTGCTGCCTTTTCTAGTGTTTCTTCCTTCTGTAACAGGCTATCCCAATTTTATACTGAGATTCCCAGTGTACATCTTTAACTTACATTGAAAGCCAACAGTGACTGACAGATCGGAGACAAGACGTCGGAGACAAACCAGGAGCTGACAAATCGGAGACCAGACCTCGGAGATAAACCAGGAGCTGACAGATCGGAGTCCAGATCTCGGAGACAAACCAGGAGCTGTGTATACATATGATCCACAAATTACCCTACAATGATCAATATAGTAGAACGCTAAACTTTTTCAAACGAAAAGGTTTGTTTTCAATCGACTCTCGTCAATTTGCATGTCGGTATACGATGAAGAGGAGTTGAAAAACGTTATAGTTACAAGGAGTATAGGATACCGTTAAGTGGAGAGGGTTTTATGGAAATAAATAGCAGGTTACGTCTATACAGTGGAAAGGAATCCCCGTGCATTTTGCGAAAGATAATACTTACGGACAAATTAAAGTAATGTTGTGATGTCAATGACCAATCATTGCACATAGAGCCTCAACCATTCTGTACACAACAAATCAAAATAGACCCCACGATTGTGCTGCCTAGGCGAATCTGAAATGAAATGAAAGCGAAATTGATAAATCCATCTTGTTCACAGAATATTGGCAAATGTCACATTAAGGCCTTTGCGATGGCATCCATATTTGACAGTGGCCAAAATGTGGTAAATGTGAACTGAGTGAGAACTGCCAGTTATTTCATGCAATATGGAAAAGGGCAATCTCACTGGTCAATTGTACAATCAGAATGGTCGTAGTTGCAATTACAAATACTGGTAAATGACCAAAATTACTGCAAATGCCTATGTCGCAGTGTTGAAGGGGCAACAGCAGCAATGTATCAATGTAATTTATAACAATATAATAGTTCAACATTGAATGAACAGTTAAATTAAAGTAATACATTTAATAAATTGTGAGGAATGCTGGCAAATATTTACCCATTGGTCAAACTGTTATCGCATTACTTTACACATTTAACATGACCAAAATGTTGAAGACATGTACTTACACACATCCAATCTTCAGTGACGGCGGAGGATACATGAATACAGGGTACCAGTTCTTTTCAGAGGTCTTTCAGCTGGAGAATGTTAAACACTCATTTAGAGAAATGTTTCTTGTATAAAAACACAGATACACGACACCAATCCCATACAGTCAGGTGTTGCACAAATATGTCACTGTGCCAAGGAGAAATTCAGGATGAGGAATGTCTTGTCATATGACCGATGTCTTTGATATCACATGCATTTCATATCACATTGTCACACTTGACAGTATTTCAGGAGAAGGGTTTTATCCACCAATAATATACCCCATACTCCATATGACAATGAGGTTCCAGAGCATTTCAAATGGAGGCCGCTATCCATCAATCACAGATTATACCACAGTTTATATCACATTTGATGTTGAGGCTGCTATCCACCAGAGATCCAAGCATTTCAGGCTGCTGTACACCACAGAGTTCCAAGCATTTCAGGCTGCTGTACACCACGGAGAACCAAGCATTTCAGGCTGCTGTACACCACGGAGAACCAAGCATTTCAGGCTGCTGTACACCACGGAGAACCAAGCATTTCAGGCTGCTGTACACCACGGAGAACCAAGCATTTCAGGCTGCTGTCCACCACAGAGATCCAAGCATTTCAGGCTGCTGTACACCACGGAGAACCAAGCATTTCAGGCTGCTGTCCACCACAGAGATCCAAGCATTTCAGGCTGCTGTACACCACGGAGATCCAAGCATTTCAGGCTGCTGTCCACCACGGAGATCCAAGCATTTCAGGCTGCTGTACACCACGGAGATCCAAGCATTTCAGGCTGCTATCCACCACCGAGATCCAGATCTATAAAGCACCACAACGACAAAGCACATGGTTTAAATCTGACTGGGCCTTCTCCGTATTATATGTGCATTAAAGATTGACATAAGACGGTATGAAACTATTCGACCAACAAACATTGTGAATGAGAGTACCGTGAGGCGTGCCAGACCTCCCATAGAAGGGCCATTTCTGATTTTTCCCTCCGGAAATGATGGGGGGGGGGGCATTGGGCTCAATGTCACACTCAAGTTTCTTTCACTCATATGGTGAGAGTTAAACAATTTCAGTATTTTAAATAAGCAGTGAAGTATAACAGAATCAATTTACATCAGAATTTTCGGAAGAAGAAGAATTGTATACCATATATACAAATAAAAATAAACTTAGGATTTGTTTTTCTCACAAGTCCGAAATCATTGGCGCCCGCGCCCGAAGTCATTGCCGCTTACGTCGATACTTGTAACGGCACTTTGTGCAAATACTTACCCACAGTTTAGGCTTAAAACATGAGAGCGAGGTGATAAGTTAAACGTCGTGTACCATATGCTGAATACGTTACGAATCGAAAAAATAATTTCGGTGAAATTTCATTCAGACCCATTTTTTTCCTTTCTCTTTTATCCTTTCACTCCAATACTTTTAACACTGTGCAGCTGATGACGATGGAGGCAGGTAGACGGTATTAAAAGCGTCACTTAACAGAAAGACATGTGTATATCAGTTTGGGAATGCAATGTTAATTATATACACTGGAGTTTCGTACTTACTCAATTATATACAGGAGGGCACTAAAACGATGAGGATGACTTTATTTACAACAACATTTCGACAGCAACAGACAGGCATGTGTTTTAGGGTGAGGTAATCTGTGAATCAGAGAAAAAACAAAGCTTTATTAGACATGACAACGTTCTTAGCTTTCTTTCGGTCATATGCATAACCACGAAGGGAAACTGAAAGGTCACACCTGACATTAGTAGTAGAAAAAGATGAATCTCCCGAGTATTGACCCGCGCAATTTTCCATATTATTACTTTGGTTCCAGGTGAGAAAGAGTCACCCATCACCCATGTTCATGACTGACGTTATTTGGTATTGTGCGCATGCATGCATCCTGGCACATGACCTACAATTAATGATATATAACAGGATAGGTCAAACTGGGGTCAATACGCGAGAAGGTAATCTTTCTCCATTACTGACGTTCACTAGGGAGCCACGATTCTCATAAATTACACTTACCTGTATTAACTTCAAGATGAATATGCGCCTTCAGAATCAGTCTGTGGCAGTGGACCCAGCGTCATCTGATCTGGAATACAACAGATGAAAACACATTTCATTTGATTTTCAATATCAACATGCATCATGTTCTTTTCATGTTAAGTATATTAAACTGAAATGTGAGAAGATTTAACTTGCTGTCATTTCAATTTCTTTGCATCAGCTCTTGGGGTAGTACATTACTTTAGAGGTAAGTATACAGTTCAGAAGATAAAAATGAAATGTGTATTCTATGCCTTTATCCATCACAATTTCAAAAGAAATATCTATGGAGATATGTTTTTTCTGGGAATATCTGTTAAACACGAGTATTAAACGATTGAAAAAAAAATAAATGTGACAGAGGGATAGGGCTAAATTGCAGGGAGAAGGGTTCTTCAAACGGGATGGTTTTTTAAGAATACTTTTCAAAGTTTTCTTCATGTTATCCTTTGAAAAGGATCTTATTCGCGTGACCATGTCCGTTGAGTAACCCTTTTTCTCAAGGGTAAAAGGTAAGATTTTAGCAGTGTGTGGAGCATAGAGGGTGCATCATGTGCTGGTATTGAATACCAACCGTGAGGATGTGCGCGTTAATATATGGGAAAGATGTTGGAACGTGACTGCGGTTGATTACAGGTGATTCCCTGATTCTAACCGCAACAAGATCGTTAATGTGACAGAAACAAGGGCCCCGTGCGAGGTGACGGTCAACAAAATGCTGTGCACTGTACGGGGGATTAAAATGATATATACTCGATAATTCTCAGCCAATCCTTCTGCAGATCTTCCTCCAGTTGATATGTGTATACAACGTCTGGTTCAGATTCGTATACGATGTTGAACCATGTGGGGAATCCTGGCACTTGAGAAATAACTCTTCCCGCAAATTCAACATTCGCATCATCCACTTCGAACGTGTGCATGACACGTTTCTGTACCAGATGAGATACGGCTTCTTCTGCAGTGGATTCCGCTTGGGCCACGATGGATTTTAAGTTGGCAAGGAGTTCTCCTACGGTGAACTGTTTTTTGTTGTGGGAGAAAGCGAAGAGTTTGGGATCATCAACGTGCTGCTGAAGTACTTGTTTTCGGAATCTCAGCTGGGCTTTCAAGGCTTCCGTCTTGTCTTTGGTGGTCTTATACAAGGAAATGTTGTAGTCCACTTGACCTAGGGTCTGCCAAAGTCCATGATAAATCATGTCATTGGTCATATGTACCTTCTCCAGTATGGCTTTCTGTCTTTTTCTTTCCAATTCCTTCTGTTTCTCTTTCAGTGCAGCAAGCTTTGCCTGTTTCATTTGCTGATGTCTGGCTCTGAATTGCTCTGTTGTTATATTGCGTAACAGCGAGGCCTTAAGAATTTTCTCACTGAACTCTTCTTCTGTCAGACCATCCAGCCAACGCCCAACTTTGTTAAAGTTGAAGAGAATGTGGCTTTCCACCGTCAGAGCTGTTGCAGATGGCTTAGTTGTTTCCAGGTAATCTAATTGTGCAAAAACAGTTTCAGGGATTTTGTTGTGCTTCAAAGTGGAGGAGCATTCTGGATGAGTGTCGGGGTTTTTGGAATAGTTATCCCCACCGGGTAGCTGGTCTTGAAGGAGGTGTTCAAAAATGGCTGCAATATCAGGTAACAGTATGTTTAGAATAGAAGTGGTGAGAAGGTCATCATCAGAAGCTGTAGTTAGAGATGTAAGTATATCAGATGGAGGAATTGGTTGGCTGTCGGGGATTAGTTCAACTTCACCTTGAAGCAGAAGCTGGGTGTCACAGTTTTTCAGATTGTGAATAATTTTCTGGTATTTTGTATTCATCTCTAGTATATTTCCATTCCTTTCCAGAAGGTTCCAGAGCGGCTTGGTGAAGTATTTATTCAGCAGTCCCATGGCTCTGCATCCTGCGACCAGAACTGGAATGCCCAGGTAATGGAGAATGGTCTGTAGCAGTCTGTTGTCTGCTCCGTAGCAGTTTTTCAGGAAGTCCCGGAGGAGATGGCGCTGGTGGTACAATATTGCCGAGTTGTGGAAAACGATGTTAAACCGATTACCTCGGAATTTCGTCAGAGACTTTTCCTCGCCCCGAGCGCACAGAAAAACCGACACCGACGAAAAACAACCGCTTTTCTCGTCTCCGCCCCGAGAAAAGGCCTTGCAAGCAGTGCGCACCAGATCTACAGTATACGAACTGGAAGGCGGTGAATTCTTTCCAAAGTTATACGATGAGTCGTCGTCGTGAGTCTCCTTGTACTTCTTCTCGAAACTGCTCAAGGATGCATCGGCTTTTTCTGCAGCGTTTACCAAAAGATGTAACCCACAGAAAAAATTGTGGATTTCTCCTAGTCTCGTCCGCTCATCTGCACTCATTTTGGCCCAATTGGGTATCACTTCCGGTAGAATGCCGTTCCTGTACTTTTTGAATAGTTGGTGAAACGCCTTCTCGGTTGCAGCACGGTCACTCATTGTGTTTTTGATGTTCGCTATGATTTCGGTCCCAGCCCGACTACAACTATTTACACGATCGAGGTCTTGTACTATTTCAGTTAACGTTGCCAATGTGGTGGACGCTGATTTGTCCACCAACTCTCGTAAACCAAGGATCTTGGGCTCCTGTGTTGTTGTTGTTACGACGTATGTTTCAAACTGCTGCCCTCGCTTCTTCGTCTCATCGGAATACAGTGTCGTATTCCTCTCCGTTGTCATAGTGGCCCCCAGGTTCAAATGCACAAGTGGCAACCTCAGCTTGGCTATTCGGTCAACTGTAGCCCGACATGGTAGTTGATTTGCCTCCAAATTTGCTAGCTCGAGAACCGCTTGTATCACAGGAGCAATGTGGCAATAACCAACATTGTGTTGTAACAGTCGCAGAACACACTTTGTCATCTCCTCTGTGTATTGCTGAGCATGGAATACAGTCAGTGAACGACGGGGTCCTTTATCACTGTGAGATGTCAATTTTTCTACGTGTGCCTCGTAGCGTTCGCACTGATGGCAGGTTTCATCTAGATCTGTCTGTGTGCCTCTTTCAGTCGATATCCTTATCAACGGTCCAGTTCTCCGTGATTTCATGGTTGTGTGAAACCGCGCCCGCCGCTGTTCTCTCATACGCACCAGAGCTTTATTTAATTTCTTAATGTTCTTTGTCTGCTGGTGCAATGTGTGTGCCTGAATGGTATATAAATGTTAAATTATGTCGTAAAAATGAGCGTAAATCGTGATGGTGATGACCTCAAGTGACGTGGCGATGACAGAACGGAGGACGTCACATCCGAGTAAAAGATATCTCCCGGGTCAAAAGTCAGCAGCATTGTCTGCCTTTATGTGAGACCATATGATTAAGTTATTTCAATGTTGAAGCAAATGGGCAACCCTGTAATGGACAGTTTATATACTACTTGCCACACCCCATACAAGAAATCTTCATAAGTGGGTTGCTCATCATGTGTAACATTTTAATAACTGAAGCGTACGATGTTATTCAGGGGTATATAAGTCCTGCTGACATTTGACCCAGAAATGACCTTTGACCCACATGTGACATCACCGGATGTGACGTCATCCGTGATGTCTTCGCAACGTTATTCCACCAAGCGCCTCCACTCAAAGTTTCTCAAATTTGACGATACATATCGCATGCTGATAGCAAAGTACGAACGTAGCGTGCAAGATCTATGGCGCTACGTTTCGTAACTTGTGTCTAATTCCGCTTAACCCGGGGCTAGGGGCCGTATGAACACATGTACTTCAATATCCTCATGGTGCTCATATGAACAGTCACAATCAAAGCGTGACTGAGATACATCTTTTTGGGATAACGACTCTAAAACGAATATTACGGATTAAGAATACTGATCAGCGATACGGATTTGATATTTTTGGAACATCATGATGTCTTGCCGGCATCAGTGAAAACTGTTGACCGCTTCTCTCTTGCAGGAAACAAGCCTATGTTTATGTATACTATGATTGTCTTCTTGAATTTGATGCTAATACTGTTATATGGAAAATGGAATAGGTCTTTGGATTATAGACGCGGATATTCTCTAATGGACGACGGCTGGATTATGAATGGCGGACTAGACGCTTGTAATGCTACGGGATGTCATCACTTTCACGCTTTACCCTCATTTGTACGACAGAATTTCACCTTTATATACTACTTGCCTGTTTTGCAATTGTTATTGCTTTACGTTTCTCGCGGATGTTGCTGTTTCGCCGATCCTTCCGTATGCGAATTGATTTGTTGTTCAATTTTTGATTGTCTTCCTGCTTTTCATGTAGTTCCTTCTCCATGTTATCTAACCGGTCCACGCATGTATACGGTTGTATTTGGGGGACTTCTCCATGCAAAGGAATTGTGAATGGCTCTTCTAAGAGGTCCTTCATCAGTTGAATATTTTCTGGAGTTTTCTTTTTCTTTATTACACTCAAGCGTTCCTTGAATAATTTGCCGACACAAGCCTGAACTTTTCGATAGTCGCAGTTTGATGGAAAACGAGTCCCCATCCATATCTGAAGCATGCGGGTCACCGTACTCCATTTTAAATTCAACTTTGAGAGTTCATGAATCGCTCCATTACACAACAATGTGGGATTGATCTCATGGGGACAGGAATTGAGTCCATTCTGGAGTTGGTCGATGGAGAGACCAGTGGCACAGAGAAATGGCCATTTCGCGACATATTCTGAAAGCATCAAAATAACTTTATCTCTTTCAAGTCACACAAATATATAACATTTATATTTTATTCATTTTCTGATTAAATTTCATCGTTATGGGTCTATTCAGTGGAGCGCGAATATATCGTATTCATGTGTAAGAGGTGGAAAACATTAGGGGAGAGTGGGGAGACATCCCTTACGGAAGAGCAGTATATACTTCTATGGCAGTGTACACTGCCACTATACTTCCACAGACCTCCCCTCTGCCATAACACTGCCTCTATACTTCAGGGAAGGGTTACAGCAGCTTAATTAACATAATGTCAGCATACTGCCAATATACTGCCACTATAATTCTGCAACCCTGCCACAACTCACAACTTCAGTCTAACATGTGAGTATCTTCTTCAGAAAAAGGTATTTCAAGGCAGTTTTGTGGAAGTGTATACTGCGGTCATACTGCCATCATAATTCAAGCTTCTACTGCAGCTGTACTTCTACTCTAATGCTGTCATACTTCCTTTTCGTAAGGGTATATGTGCTATAATATACCGCCTTTGGCTTAGTCAATTTTGGGGAATATGGAACTTTTTGAATAATTAGACTGCGTGAACCTGAGCGTTTTCAATGTTATTACTACTTCTCTAATAAAATTTAGTTCCGATATATTGCCGAATCCCTCTAAATATGAGACTTACTTACTTTACTTTATTTCCATACATGAATACATATAGAAACAAAGATATGTACACATATATCAATGATTGTTAAAAAACAGTGAAGACAGACAGTACCGGGTAGGCTATAATTTTGGAGGGATAGGCCTATTTCACTTCCAAATAATTTGCCTGCGAGAACCTCACATAACAGTTTGGATATAACAAAATGGAAATTCTATTTTTCGTTTGCAGACGATATACTATAGGCCCATTTTGATTTTGTCAGCCTGGTATTTGGTTATAAATTATTTAATCAACACCTGTCGTGGGCATTCATTGTTTGTAATGTGCGCCAAAATGATATGGTCCCTTAACATGCTAATTTGAACGATCTCGCGAGATATCCGCGAATCGGTTCAAAGCTGAAAAAATGGCGGGGCAAGGAGAGGCAAGCAACTAGAAGGCAGTAAATAACGGAAAGTAAGTTATTTTGAAGGGATCTTTCAATGTACAGCTATTCATACAATAACTTCAATGTTTCAATATTCACCTTCCCGTCTTGGCTGATCCATAGTGGGGTGATTTCGATTACAAATCTAGCTCACACATCGACTGCCCTCGCTGGCTAACTTATATATCTGACAACGCTGGCAGTAAATTTGGCGCCTACTAAAGCCCAGAAACGCCCGGACTGGACCAGTCCACTTCGTGTTTTGAGAGTATTGTTTATTTGATTACAACTTCCGGAAGTATACACGGGATTACCTGTCGCAAGTTCAGTATGCTCAAAGGGGATGCGCAGGTAAGGTGTGTACAAGGCTATTTGAGTTACCGTTGATGTACCGATTACCAGTGTTTGGATAATGTCCTGTTAGTTCGATAATAAACCTTGAAAGATCTCGAACAATTGTTCCTGCCTTATTTGAAGGGTGCCACGCAACAACTGGTGGAGAATTTCGGGCAAGAATTTGGACGAACTTTGGTGAGGTTGACGAGACCCCTGTTTCCGTGTTTGTTTGTTCCAAATGACCTTGTAGTAAATAAACTTTTCCCAAGTCGTGGTCCCCTTAGGATAGGAACATTACGGTGTGTGTTGACAGTCCTTTCGCTGACATTCGCTGGGAAAATATCGGTTTTCGTGGACGATTTATCCAAATGACTGTGTTACCAACACCCCTGTGTTTTGTGTGATTTTTTTTTTTCAAACGACTTTAAATCAACGACCTAGTAATGCACACAGTTTTTTCAACCAGACAGTCCCTGTCCACCGGAACATTACTGTGTGTCTTGATATTAATTTCACTGAACTATTGCACCAACGATTTCAAAACTAACACAATGCCTCCTACTGGTACCCGTAAATGTCAAAAAGCACCTCCGTGCCAGTCTGAATCACTGCAAGCAGACATTCAAAATTTAGTTGAGGCCATGTCTGCTGAGACGAACAAATCGTTTGTTCCTTCACATGCAGTGGGACTCAATATCAAACCAGACACATTTTTTGGTCTGCCCAGTGAAGATGCCCGTGCCTGGCTAGAAACATTCAAATCTTGGGTATGCCTAAATAGAATGCCAGCTGCAGACATTCCACATATTATGAGGCTAATTCTCCGTGGACCCGCACTCACATGGTTTGATTCTCAATCAGATGTTTTTAAATCCGACTCTGACGTTCTCCAGGAAGCATTCTTGCACTATTTCGCAAACAGTCAATCCTCATGGGTTCTCGAACAGCAACTGTACGACCGGAAGATGGAAGATGGAGAACTTTTAGATACATATATTTGTGACATAATAGCGAAATGCCAACGACTACAAAAGGGTGATAATGAAAGAATGAATGCCCTAGTGAGAGGATTACCCTCAGCGATTCGAGCTGTAGTCATTCAGCAAAGGCCTGAAAATACAGACAGTGCTATACAGGCAGCTCGTCTGGCTTATGAGTCATTTCGACTGACGTCCCCATTGGTAGGCGTTCCGAGCAAAAATGTACAGCAATCAACTCCCCAAGTATGTCAAGTGTTGGCAGCTTTAGAATCTAAACTTGAGGCACAGGCCATCAAACTTACTGACATTGATAAAAAAATGTCAGATCTACACATCCAGGATACAGCAACAGACGTCAATAACGTTTGCGCGGCACGAACTGATGAATGCCAAATATGTGGAAAATCAAATCACACGGCGAGAAACTGTTTCCTTTACACAAAGGGACAACAACAACAACGTGGTCGCCGTCCCTTCCAGAAGAACAGCAACAAAAACTGTTGGCGATGTAAACAGCCTGGTCATCAGGCCCGTGTTTGTCCTGCACCAGCTCCTTTAAACTAAGAAATTCTGACAAAGATGGGGCGTTTGTCAGAAAGGATGCAGGCATGCCAGCCCCTGTGGTTACAGATACAGATCAAAGTGACTCATGTGCTAAAGTGAACTTGAATAGTGACAATCTGCTGTTGAAAAACTTCTTACCAGTGACAATTGGTGACTCTAAAGTGCATGCATTAGTAGACACTGGTGCAGACTTGTGTGTAGCAAGTACTAAAGTGCTTGATTCGTGTAAATCATTGCATGGTCAGAAAGTATTGAAAGCTGACAAGTCTCACATTATTGTTGCAAATTCAGAGAAACTACCAATTAAGGGTATGATATATGTCCAAGCAGTTTTGTGCAAACACCCTGTCACTATCAAATTTTACCTAGTAGACGAACTGAGTCCTGATTACATTTTAGGCGTGGATTTCTTAAAAACCTACAATGTACTGATTGATTATGGTAAAGGGAAACTTTCACTTGATCCTCGCCGCTACACCGCAGCGACAGATGATTTTGTTGTGCCTGCCAAATCGGAATGTGTTGTTGTTGCTAGAATCAGAGGACCTGCTTTGCCAAATCATGTAGTAGGCATCACAGATGGGCCTCAACATTCCTTAGGTGATGGTATGTTGGCAGCTAAGTCACTCTGTAGTGTAAATGGCAACAAAGTTGTACATAGATACGCAAACCTATCTGATGAAGATGTGAAAATTACCAAGGGTACTGTGCTAGGTAGGTTTGTATGTCTGTCATCCAGAGATGACATTTCTTTGTTTGAAGATGTGAGTGATAACTCAGAAGGTAAACACAGCACTGATAGTAGCGAGAAATTAGTGGTTCCAACACACAGCACTGATAGTAGTGAGAAATTAGTGGTTCCAACACACAGCACTGATAGTAGTGAGAAATTAGTGGTTCCAACACACAGCACTGACAGTAGTGAAACATTGGTGGTTCCAACACACAGTACTGATACTAGTAGTGAGAAAGTGGTATTCGAGAAACACATTCCTGAGAGTAGTGTGAGAGTAGTAATTCAGGAACGCAATACTGATAATGCCTCAGATAAACAGAGATCACAGATCACGGCTGATTCCAAGCCTTCTGAATTTTTGGACTTCAACAACAGCGATATCAGTGAGGCACAAACTCAGATTGTTAAAGACTTGGTAGATGAGTTTGCTGATGTGTTCATGACTAACAAGCTGGGTGAGTGTGATATCATCAAACACAAAGTTGTTGTTGGCCCTAAGCAGAGTCCCATACGACAACGTGCGTATCGGATTCCCCCACAACTGAAGGATGTGATGGAAGGAATGATTGATGAACTTGAATCTCAAGGTGTTTTAGAGGAATCTGTGAGCCCATGGGCGGCACCCCGCCTTTTGGTAAAGAAGAAAAATAACAATGGCTTCCGTCTGGTTGTAGATTACAGACGCTTAAACCAAGCCACCCAGCTAGATTCACACCCGTTACCTACCACTGAAGAAGCTCTGAATGGCTTGGGCCCCACGAAACCCCAGTTCTTCAGCTGTCTAGACTTGCAAAGTGGATTTCACCAGCTTGTAATAGATGAACAGTCCAGACCATACACTGCCTTCCGAAGCCACATGGGATTGCATCAGTACACTAGGTTGCCTATGGGACTCAAAAATAGTCCAGCAACGTTCCAGAGGGTCATGGAAGCGATTATGAGAGGATTAACTTGGAGGACAGTGCTTGTATATATGGATGACGTGGTCATTTTCAGTCGAACATTCGATGAGCACATGGTGCATCTTCGTGAGGTCTTCGTCTGCTTTCGATCTGCAAACCTTAAGTTGAAACCACAGAAGTGTTTTCTGTTCAAACCGGAGATTCACTATTTAGGCCACATCGTGTCTGCAAAAGGTATACTCCCCGATCCTGCCAAGGTTTCCGCTGTCAAGGACTACCCAACCCCTACCTGCTTGAAAGAACTGCGTGCATGGCTTGGGTTGTCTGGATACTACAGACGTTTCATTGAAGGTTATGCGAAACTTGCTCATCCACTCTATGCTCTTACTAAGAAGGACACTGTGTTCATATGGGGTGCAGATCAACAAGTCGCCTTTGACACGCTGAAGGACTTACCAATGCTCCAATCATGGGTTATCCTGATCAAAACTTGCCTTACCGACTATATACAGATGCAAGTGGTTTCGCTCTGGATGCAGTACTAGCGCAAGTGCAAAGTGGTACTGAACGCGTTATCGCTTACGCAGGCAGGGCTCTGAACAAATCAGAACAAAACTATGGGATTACAGAAAAGGAGGGTCTCGGACTTGTGTTTGGAGTGAAACACTTTGACTATCTCTTGCGGTGTAGTTCTTTTACAGCTATAGTTGATCACCAGGCCTTGCAGTGGCTACTGCCCATCAAAGAACCCTCAGGAACGATAGCCAGATGGGTTGCTTTCTTACAGTTATACACTTATAATGTCCAGTACCGACCTGGTCATATCCACAGCAATGCGGATGCATTGAGTCGCCGTTCATATGATGCTCCGGTCGAAACCCCCGCTGAATCCACTCTGAAGATTTCAACTGAACCTCTGAAGACGGAAGTTCCTGTTAAGGTTTTTCCATGTGCATCCGCACCAGAAGATGACCGACGTGAGGCCACAGCAGAAACATTGTATCAGGATGTTCACTCGGTCTCCATGGATAAGCTCAGGTGTAGTCAGGGGAGAGACCCAAAGCTTGCACCTCTCATCGCATACCTCAAAGATGGAACTTTGCCAGCAGGAAAGTCTGACCGAAAGGACATCTTGAGTCACCAGCAGTGGTATTTCATCCATAATGGAATTCTTTACCATTTGTGGGCAAAGGAAGGTCGTAAATTGAAACCTGACATCTGTACTATCCAGCTTGTTATTCCTAAGGACACTGTACCTACCATTTTGGAGCAAACGCATGACTCCCCTCTAGCTGGAGGACACTATGGCATCAATCGTACTTTGGAGCGAACCAGGCAGAAATATTTCTGGCCTGGCATGTGTGGTGACATTATCTCCTATGTGAACTCGTGCGACACCTGTACACGTCGCAAACGACCAGCTCATCCTGTCAAGGCACAAGTGATTCCTATGCCAGTAGGTGAGCCTTTTGAAAGAGTGAGTACAGATATACTAGGACCCTTACCGCGATGCAGCAGAACTGACAACCGATACATAGTCGTGTTTGTGGACTACCTCGCTAAGTATGTTGAGTTGATTGCTGTGCCAGATATCAAAGCTCCAACAATTGCCAAAATCTTTGTCACCAACATTGTGTGTCGACATGGATCACCATTGTACCTACATTCAGATAGAGGGACAAATTATTTGTCACAAATAGTTAAAGAGACCTGCAAGCTCTTGCAGATCAAGAAAACGCAAACTACTTCCTATCACCCGCAGTGCAATGGTCAGAGTGAAAGATTCATGTCTACGATTCTATCTTCCCTTGCGAAATATGTTGGAGAAAATCATGACAATTGGGATGAGTTTATCCCCTTTACACATTTTGCGTACAACACCAGCCCATGCCTCGACAGTACTGAGTTTACACCATACTTTCTTGTTCATGGCCGCCACCCCAGAATGCCTCTGGACACTGAACTTCGTCTACCATCCAAAGTGACGAAGACAGCACGTGAATTCATTGCGCCGCTGCTGGAGCAGTTAGGGGTCACGTCCAATCAATCGAGGCACTTTCTCGATGCCTTCGAGATGGATCGAGAAATTTCTCGGCTGAAACCGGGAGGGCAGAACCGGGACCCCTGGCCACGCCTCCCGGTTTGCTCCCGGTTCTATCTCGATCACGTCCCGGTTTTCGAGATGGATAGCAAACTGAGCGGTAATCTCGAAGGGGGTCCCGGTTTTAATATGTCCGCGTTTTGTTGCCGTTAATTTGACCTGTCTTAACTTTATAGAGCGTTGTGTGGGTATCATATGCAGGGGGCTCTCGTCGTATACGCATATCGCGGTCAAAATAGGATCCAGACAACAATTTTTTTAAAAAGATGCGTTCCATATTATTCATCGTTCAATCGATATATCTGTCCTGCTGTTTGCGGAATTCAGTTTAACGAAAACTTTCCTTTATTTATATATAAATATATATGAACGAAAATGAAAATGACACTGACAATGACAGCTGGAATTAATTCGTTACCAGTTTCACCACATCATCGGTGGCTCATCAGACGTTTTAAATATATGAATATATAAATGACTGATCTTCTCTGACATCGCTAACTGATTGTATATCTGACTAGTATCCTTCGAGAATAAATGACACACCAACTGGATATGATCTGAATAATAATGATATGGAACCATGCGTCATTTATTGTTAAATAAACTTTCGGGTGGGGAAGGGGGGGGGGGGGACTAATCAAGATTCATTTCAACTGAAAAATAAAACCTATGTTAAGTTTTCGACCAGTGTATTAACCTTAGTGTTTAATTTGTTTTAAAATTTGGAATTATTCATTGCGGATTCCATTTTCCTGTCTTGTGATATAGTTCAAATACGGAGATTTATCAACAAAGATTCTTTCTGACATAAACTTGCCTGGAAGTGGTTAGCGGAAATACTGACAATCGGAACTAGAGATGTTGATAATTCACACCACAGTCGGTCTGTGAAAAACCGTCGGCTTGGAACAACAAAGAAGGGAGAGAGTTAATTTCTTTGAAAGAAAAAAACTGAAACAACACTGTTCGCGGAACTTGATAATATACTCACGTTCTATTATTTTTTGCTGATTTCATGTGTCTAGGAAATTAATCAAATAATGAAAATAATTACCGGCTAATTCAGAGAGCAATCACGCTTCAGACAAACTAGTTACATACATTTTACTATAAACGATACTGCGTGTTGTTTGTGCGAAAGGCGTTTAAGTTTATATTCTCCGGTTTCCAGTGAATTACAAGCCGCTCCTGTAGTCTTCATAACAACTTTATTTCCAAATACGGGGGAAATCTCTGACCGCAGAGATCTCCTATTCTGATATGGTTTCAGAGGAACATATAGAATTCTATTCTAGACTTGCATAATTTATTTCAATGCATAGTTCCTGGACGTATCTCATAAAGTGATTCAAATTCGGGAAAAAACAGGTTCGAAATAAGTTACATTGAATTATAATGAGCCAACCTGTAAAATAGCAATTGGTAATGTTTCTATCTTTCCATTCAGGACGTGAAGAGAAATTGCGCTGTCAGAGCAAGTATGCGAATACAGATATCTAGACGGAATAATAAAATAATATTAAATTATTTCTGTTCAATCTAATTAATTATACGTGTTTAAATGCATATATACAGAAGATATATATATAACAAGCATACGCCTTCCGAATGGCTCAAACTATCATTTTTTATGGCATCTCGATTCCACTCTCGAAGCATGTCTATTTATTTCGAGGGGGATCGAGATGGTCTTGTGCTTCGAGAGAAAACCGGGAGCAAACCGGGACAACAATCGATAGAGATAAACCGGGACCCTTCGAGACGAGATATTTAGCGGTTTTACTCGTTTATCGAGAAACCGTCTCGATCGATTGGACGTGACCCCTTAGAATCCTCGCGTAAAACTGCCAAAGCTATCCTTGAGGAGAGGAAAGACCGCATGTGCAAGAAAGGGAAAACTCACAATCCCGGATTCTCTGTGGGAGACACTGTATATCTCTACAAACCAGTGCTTGTCCCTGGACAAACTGTGAAGCTTGCCAGCTTGTGGGCTGAACCGTATTATGTCGTCGAGATGCTTTCTGCAATTCATATTCGACTACGCCGCTGTTCCGATAACAAACTGCTTGTGAACCGTATACATGTGAACCGTGTGCAGCATGGATGTTTGCGTGGTGGGCAGCCTGATGATCCGTCCCCACCAGAGAACGCAGATGCTCTAGAACCGGTCATACTGGCAGACGATGAAGTGACCTCTTCCTCAGTAGTTCCTGTACCTGCATCCAAAGATATGACTGTGGTCAACCCTCCGCCAGCAAGTGATAGTCCACATCACTCTGGTTCTTCTGCTCCTAATCGTTTCTACGAGGTCGAAAAGATCTTACGAAAGAAATATGTTGGTAATTTGTGGCTGTACAGGGTTAAGTGGTTAACCTTCTCAAATCAGTACAACAGTTGGGTACCATACAGTGATCTCAGCCTTAGGTGTCAGCAGCTTGTCACAAGAATCCATGACAAAATTCCTACTGACAAGAAGAGTAAGCGCAAACGTTAGTGATAGTGGTAGAACACTGCAGCGTAGAATGAAAAAGTTAGTGCTCATGTTAGTGGTCAAGTAGCCTACTGATAGCTGACAGAAGTTGAACTCTTTAATGATCATGTTGGTTTCATTGCATTTTCAAGTTTTTCCAGTTTTCAAGTTGTTTGTTAGTATTGATTTTGGAGAGAACAGTGTCACGTCCATGCCCACACCGGTAGTGTCTAAAGTATGACCGCCATGTAAACCGGTTGTTTCGGCATTGGGTTGTTTCTCTAGTCATTTTATTGGGTGTTATTGTAGTGCATAAGTGTCTTTAGATTGTACCGGTACGAAACCTATGGATAACCTTCAGATTCGTGAGTAGATTAAGAAGGCAGTAACTTGTGGATGTTACTTAACATTGTTGAATAGGTGAAATGGAGGCACTACATCGCACAAGTTTTAATAATCTTGTGAATGCTATCATAAAGGGTGAATGTAGCTCTCGACGTAATGTCTTGCCATTCAGTATATTGCTATATAATGTATGTTCATACAGTTGCCAAACATCTATATATATTTTTTTTCCACGCTAATCCCTATCTGACTTATAGCGCCATATATGCCTTATACAATTCGAACTTTGAACACTAGTTGAAGGCGCCACAACTTTTGTTTAGTATTTGATGTATAGGTATTGGCATTGTTTCACACGCTCTGGCTAAATTAATGATAAAGTTCGGTGGAACTCACTTTTCTTTCCCCGGAGTGATGTCGCGTATAAGCTGAGCTATGCATATGTTAACGGTGTAAGGGAGGTAACTCTCGGTGACATGTTAATGTTGATGGAGTAGAGCTCTCTTGTGTTGAAGTCGGAGAAGGGGGATGGTGTGTTTGAAGTGAGCGGTTAGCGAACGCCGTGTCATGTGCTTTGAGTTACCGTTGATGTAACGATTACCAGTGTTTGGATAATGTCCTGTTAGTTCGATAATAAACCTTGAAAGATCTCGAACAATTGTTCCTGCCTTATTTGAAGGGTGCCACGCAACAACATCTACGATCGTTAAACATATGTCTTAGAACAATCTTGGCCACTGCGCAGTGAGTGTCACGGGGCAGGAAAAATTATCTAAAATGGATCTATCAGGATTGCTCTGTTTTGACCTGTATATCTGCATGAAAAACTTCCCGAGACTACAGAAACTAGCGATAAAAATATCAGAAACTGATTTATCTGGGAACAATTTAACCGATTTGAAGACAAACCTCTTCATTTCAAATAACAATCTGAGATCGATTACTTTGTCAAACACTAAACTACAGCGTATTCCACTGACCCTCATGCAGCTTAAATACATGACTAGGTTGGATTTATATGTCAGTGCATTTACACACCTCAGTGTCGAAGAAATGATTTTGTTTAACACGCTTTCTGAGGTTCAATGACGTCACGCTCTCATTCCTCTCAGTTTGAGATTAAAACAATTCCATTGTACTTGTGAGACGTTGGATTTTATCCTCTGGGTATACAGAAGTGGACTCTTTCTGGATCTAACTCGAAAGCACACCTGCACAATCTTCAACGGTAGCCGGTGAATTTGGCTAGCTTCAAAGGTAGATCAATTAATTTATCGGTGACCTTTATCAGTCATACATGGCTCCTTGTCGGAGTTGTTGGCATATTATTCATTTCAGTGTTAATCTACGCACAGATATGTGGTATGATGTCACACAGTGATCTAGGGAGAATCAGGTAGACAACTGACATTTTTTTCTGAATTACATAGAGTTCCGATTCTTTCGCAGTCCGTTCTCATTGTGTTTACAAGTTATGGGATATCACTTTTGTCACTTGCTTACCAATAGTGTCAGAATTATGGTAACCTTGACTGGTAACCAAGTTTTGTACTACAGGAACTTAAAACTATAAAATTTTTATTTAATGAATAAATTCATGGACCTCCGTTACTGCATTCATAGCTCTACATTTTCAAAATAAAGCCCATAAAGTAACTGGTTGCTGTGGTAACCGGATTTGAGAAAGAAACATATATAGTATGCATAATGCTTTAAATAATCAATATTATTACTTTCAAAGATAACTGGTTGATAGCTCTGTGAATATTCCAGCAAAATTTAGCCCGTTATACTGAGTTCACATGGTGATCTCATTCTCACGAAATACCCTGAATACCTGGGAGTCAGCTTGGAAAAAGGCCTTATTTTAAAAATTTGCTCAACTCACCGGCAAGATCATTTTCATCTATACCATGACTTTCTATGACAACTGGGGGTATCAACCAGGGTGGATGTAAAGTTCCAAAGTAATGCAGATTTTTTTATCCCTTCCGAAATGACACCCTAAGGACACTCGTTGTGTTTCACCGACTTTAAGGATAGCTATCC
>JAVTVY010048359.1:0-22351 GCA_036873755.1 Hanleya hanleyi | reverse complement strand
AATGAGTAGGTGCAAGAAATTTATTGTCGCGCCGTCATTGTCGACCAGGACCAAAGTTTTCCTTCGGACTCAAACATTGCGAGAGTATAGCTGCGGAAAATTTATTCAAACACTGCGAGAGAAATGACGGGAAATTTATTGTCGACCGTCATTGTCAACCAGGATCATGATTTCCTTCGGACACAAACACTGCGAGAGTAGTGGCGGGAAATTTATTTGCGACATACATCGTTGACCAGGAACAATGTTTTCGTTCAGACTAAAACACAGCGACAGTAAGAGCGGGAAATGAGTAGAGGCGAGAAATTTATTGTCGACCGTCATTGTCGACCCGGACCAATGTTTTTCTTCGGACTCAAACATTGCGAGAGTATCTGCGGGAAATTTATTGAAACACTGCGAGAGACTTGGCGGGAAATTTATTGTCGACCGTCATTGACAATTATCGGTGTGGAGAGTAAGAATGTCCGGTGGCTAAGAGTGTCCGGCCTCAATCTTCTAACTCAGCTAGGACAGTTTTCTCCACATTGGGGACAAGAGCTCGTCCTTGGTTGCAAAAGAAAAGAATATGAAAAGAGACACGTATGACCAGAAAATTCTTATCCATCACACCGGTACTGGAAAACACTGCATCAAATTTGTAACACAGGAACGGCGGATTTTAAGCAGTGGAAAAAATGTCCAGGTGGGGGAAATGTCATCATCCGAACGCATGGCGCGATCATACATAGTAAATGTCCAGGTGGAGAAATGTCCTCGGTGGGGAAATTTGAGGGGGAGGGTACCGATTCTTCCCACCGACTCTCCCCACTGACACCTTCCCCAATGACATTACACCAAAGAATCCAAGTTTTTATGTTATAAAATAATATATTATTTCCGAGGCCAGAACATTCCCCCTTCCGGACATTTACCCACTAGGACATTCTTCTTTCGACATTTGATCTTCTGGACATTTTCCCTTCTGGACATTGTCCTATCTCTATATTTCACGGGGGGGGGGGGGGCTCAACCCATACTCATTGCCAATTTTGTTGATGTATTTCTGTTGAACCCACTCATAGTTTAACTGATGCGGGATATGGTAGTTTAACCGACCTTATAGTCTCTAGTAAGGTAATGTAAATAAATAATACAAGTGACTGATTAGAGTTATTCATCAGTAGTTTTAAAGACTGATAAAACAATAGATACAACGGTGGCACAATGTAACAGAGCATATAATCAGTAAATATAATTTTTTCTTACCCCATTATACTTTCTTTAATAAAAATGTTCAATATTGAAATAATCAAAGTTCTTGTGTGTTGAGATAGAAATAAAGTTTTGTTTTGTTTTTTGTTTTGTTTTTTGTTTGGGTACAATTTTGTGATAAAAAAAAACACAAGCACAAGAAAACCATTTTCATATTAGAAAAAGATAGGAAAAGGAAATGTCCAGAATGGAAGAGCTCCAGAAGGCACAATGTCCAGAAGTGGAAATGTCCGAAGTGAACATGTCCTAGTGTGAAAATGTTCACGAGGAGGGAATGTCTGCGTTCCCCAATGGAGTCGCAAACTAATGACCCATGAAGCACATCTAGAACAATAAAGAAATAAAACACAAGGCCTGTACACCGGGTACCATTCTATCACGAGAGATGTAACCAGGCCACGAATGCTTTGTCCTGGAGGATAGGTTCTGCTCGACTTTGCCAGACGAACTATAAAAGTAATAGGGAGAAGCGTAAATGCTGTCCTGTTGACCTATATTTGTGGGGTTGTGTTTCGTTGGAGTAAAGATCACGGGATGATCACGTGACTTTCAGGTAGTAGCGTACACACGGCTGGTCCAAATGTGTCGTACGTGGTGTCATATTGAAGGGCTTGTTCGGTAATTAGACTGGGGTGATGACGTTGAACTATGGCGTCATTCTGCGCATACGCAGCTGGAAGTAGTATAAAAAGGGCATTTGAGATGGGATTTTTTCGCGAGTTTTGTGGCATACGTGGCTCAGATGTGTAGTGCTCGATATCCTTGCACGCACAGTGGAACAAGGGTGATGACATTGACTTGTGTTATGCGCATGTCCCCAGTAGAATATGCTACTCGTGTCATCTGTGTGTTTTACATGCCATATTATAGACTGCACACATTGAATTACATGGAATAGCCGCCACTCTAACGTCGAAAGGCCCTCAACGCCCATCTTCACGCATTGATGCACAAACGCTGGGAGTAAAAAACATCACGAGACGCACACCTATCCCTTATTGTCTTAATGCCTTGACGCAGTCAGAAGAAATAGAGGAAGATAGATGAACGACGACAAGCTACGGTTCACGTATCCGTATTCTTGTCCGTGCCATCATAATCGCGGTCGCTCTTGTCCAGTCAGAAACCGTCATTTGAGAAGCTGCCTTTGTCAAACTCTTCTTCATCCATACTTGCTCTTGGCCGTGCTCGTCAGACGTTGGTTCTGGTCCACCCTTAAGCGTCAGTCTGCATACAGTAACGATAACATGTCATTGAACACATGTTTAGACCACATGATTCAGAGCCTCTGTGGGTGGTAACCTCATATGCTTTGGCAAGTGATGCTTGGTTTGCATGATGACTCAGTACGTGGGATGTCTGGGTCGACTCTCAGTGTCGACAGTTTCTGCATCAGTATCTACATACCCAAGCCAAGTTTCTGGTGCTTCATCATATCGTATATGTCTGTCTGCCAATTACTGAGTGGGTGAGTGAGTGAGTGAATGAGTGAGCGAAGTATGAGTGAGTAAGTATGTGAACCATATATGAAGCATTAGCTTCAGTCTGTAGCCACACTCTGAGCGGGCACTACGTTATGTCAAAATACAAGCGTCCAGTCCGTTATTCAACACTCAGCCGTCGCTCATAGAATTTCCACGTTCATAATCCAAAGACCTAATTTATATAACAGCAATAGCACCAAATACAAAGTAAGATAGTCATAGTATACATGCAAGCGTCTAGTCCGCCATTCAATATTCAGCAGTCGTCCATTAAAGAATTTCTGCGTCCGTAATCCAAAGACCTAATTCATATAATAACATTAGCACCAAATCAAGAGATTAAATCTTAGTATACATATAAGTAGGTTAATTTCCTGCAAGAGAGAAGCGGTCAGCAGTTTTCAATGATGCCAGCAAGACATTATGATGTTTCAAAAATATCAAATCCGTATCGCTGATCAGTATACTTAATCCATATGATTTTATTACCCCTCAGCCCATAGGGCTGTGGGGTCTTGTCGTTGCCATGTACGTACGTCCGTCCGTCCTAGCGTCCGTCCGTCAACATGTTCTTGTCCGCTGAATATCTGCAGATCTATGAAGTTGGGCCTGACCAAACTTTGGTGAGAGCTTCCTGAATGTTGACTGATGAAATGATTAGATTTACAGATGGCTATGATGATTTCATGATTTTTAATTTTTTTTTTTATTATTTATTGATGGCTCAGCATATGCCCATCAACATGCTCTTGTCCGCTGAATATCTGCAGATCTATCAAGTCGGGCCTGACAAAACTTTGGTGAGAGCTTCCTGAATGTTGACTGATGAAATGATTAGATTTTCAGATGGCTGTGATGATTTCATAATTTTTAATTTATTTTTTTATTATTATTTATTGATGGCTTAGCTTTTGCACTGTTATCTATGCCCATCGGGAACCCTTGGTTGCATGTTTCAGTGTGAATTTTAAAGGTTCCTTGATACGAGAAAGCCTGGTCCATTCAAGATTCTCATTCAATGAAGGACAACATTTTTCTTTAATTTTGCTATTAAATCATTCTATTCTACATCATATGATTTATTCTAAAACTTCTGCATGAACCATATTTGTGTCCACACATTCAACTGGTACAACATAATGCTTCAATTTTTGTCACCAAACATGTTACTGTACATTGGAAATTATTTAAAACGAGTGAATCGGAGAACCCATTTCTAGCCCGACTCTGGGCAATTTTGAACCAGTTTGCATACCTGGAGGTTATGCCCCCCCAAAATGATGATACGGGTGGGCCTGTGTCAATCAGTGTGTTTACTTGTTATCACACTTGTGCAATGCATAAATTGCCACTGATAGAGCTACACTTTCTTGCATGCTGTAATCCCAGCACACCACTCACGTGAAACCGAAGTCTGTTATATACGGTATCCAAGGATTTTTTGCAGGTTCTGATCCCAAACTCCCAGTTCCTTTTCTTAATTCATTATTGAGGGTCCAATTTCTTTAAGTGAATTTCGGCGCAAAGAGCCTGTGATCAATCACAAAACAGAGGTTTATTAACATGAAATTCAATACACAGCTATGCAATCAGATCGATATTGAGGCTCCCAGAAGCTTTGCTAGGAGTATTTCCTTCAGAAATCCTTTCAAATTGAACAACAACAACACTTTCGTTTTTTGTTTCATTTGAGTTTTGGGCGCCCATATGTTTTCCGAAACTAAATTGGCTCTAGATGCAGCCCTGATCCTACTTGACTAAAAAAAAAACAGGCTGAGGGGTCCACGCACCTTTTAGGTGCTTGCCTGCAATTCATGTTTGCAATGTCGTTATCTAGAGTATGATGTGTGTCAGTCTCGCTTTGATTGTGTCTTTTCATATGAAAACTACGAGGATCTTGAAATAATAGGTTCATACGGCTCCTAGCCCCAGGTTAAGCGGAATCAGACACAAGTTACGAAACGTACCGCCATAGATCTTGCACGCTATGCTCGTATTTTGCTATCGGCATGCGATATGTATTGCCAAATTCGAGAAACTTCGAGTGAAGGCGTTTGATGATATAGCCCGTTTTTATAAGTTTCTACAATAATGTTTTGTGACGTTGATTAAAATTGTCACATTTAACACAGGATCTAGATTGAGTGAGTGAATAGGGTTTAATGTTGCCACAGGATATAGCAAATTCTACTAGTCGAGATATGTATACACCATATAAACATAGGCTAGCTTCCTGCAAGAGTGTTAGCGGTCTACAGCTTTCAATGATGCTGGCAAGACATTCCAAAAATATCAAATCCGTATCGATGATCAGTATTCTTAATCCACATGATACGATGACGGTCAGCGGCCCGACCGAGAGTGGAAAGACGCGTCGGCTGATTAAAGACTTAGAGGGAGGTCCCATCATTTATATTTGTATTGTATGTCGTTACGATAGAGCGTTGTGACGGACGTTACGTCGTTGAGACGAGCGTTAAGGCGTAAGGACGAGAGTTGACGGGCGTCACTGAGTTACGATGAATTAGTGTCAATTCCTTGGGATATCACGTGATCATTTAGACCAATCAGAGCTTCTGAGCTATCTCACAAGGGCGTTGAAGCGTTAATATACGCGTTGGTAGGTGTTACTGTGTTAAGTTCATAAAAGCAACCCTTGACGATACTGGGGCCCTCGGTGGCCTAGTGGTCTAAGGCGCTTCGCTGGTGACCGCTAGCCTCACACCGCTGAACCGGCACGGGTTCGTCGGTTACTTGCCGAAGGGCGGTGGTTCTCTCCGGGTACGCCGACTTCCTCCACCAACCAAACTGACTGTCACCATATGAGTGAAACAAACTTGAGTATTGAGTATGATATACTCAAACTTGAGATACAACACATATCACGAATCGTTAGATTCCTGGTATGTGCTTTAGAATAGGTTTACCAGAAGTCTATTCTGTGAAGTTATATGACGCAGTCAGTATGTCAGCACCTCTTCCCACTTCCCTTATATGTGTTGTAATTAAGCCAAATTCCCTCCTCCTCCCTTGACCATACACGTGCACAGTCGACGTTCAGTCCTTTATCATGGGTTATACTTACTCTGAGTGTGGTGTCACGTCAAATTTACGATAACAGAAAAACGTAACAGAAAAGGTTTGTGAGGTCAAGGATTAACAATCAAATATTTATTTACAATACTAAAATCATATACAAATTAAGTAAGGTCAATATAACAAATAAATGTGAAATATAGTCTTACTGTTCAATGCTATACCGGCGTATACTTCACAGTCCGTGTTGACGTGCACACATCTGTTTACAGTCCGTGCCGACGTGCACAAATCACTTTTATGTATTTTGGTAGTCCAACACCGCTCGGTTGTTTAGAGTCCCAGTAAAAGTCCAATTTGCGACAGTTCAATCACGTAGATTACAACGCAGCCAAAAGTCAATTCACAGGAGTATACAATCCAGCAGTCCGCAGCAAAGGTAATACAGTATAATGCACCCACATAAAACCAGTTTGAATTCCCTCCTCCAATAACTGAGTGTTACGCTATTTATACTTTATGCGGCATTCCAGTAAATTCTACCAAATCAAGAAGCCTCTCGAATATGCATTACATCGTCTGGCCTAGATAATGTTCTAGAAAGATCGAAGTGATTAATCCACGTAAACAAGCTTGCGTCATATATTGTAGAAGCATCCTGTCTAATAATAGACTACAATACCATGACAGTGGGTGAACCGTTAACAAACACTAAGATATGCTGAAGGCTTTGACTGGCTATGCAGATGATGAAGATACTGTAAAGAATTATGTAGATAATATTTAGACTTCCGACACTGGATGTCACACCGACTGGTCACACACAATGAGCCACCAAGAATACTAAGCGTCACTTGGCATAGCATATGGGGTTCCATTTTGGAGTAAAGTTCACCATTTCGGCGTTTTTGGCGACACTTCTTGTAAATTCCGTTTTCCGGATTTTCCCCTATATTCCAAATTTTGCATGCAGCCACAAGTCATGTGACTGGAAGTTACCTCGAATCGGAAGTGTCCTCGCACCGGAAGTGATCTCGAATCGGATGATCGTGTGAGCTTTGAAGTTTATCCCCAACAAACACAGCCCCCAAAATAAGTCAATGCATCAAAATTTATGCTTTATATACTACTGACTATGAGAAAAAGACAATCGATTCGAGTGGGAGAGTAGAATAGCATCTACAAATACTCAATCAGACATTTGCCATCCAGAATTTCGAATAAAGTGTATTGTTATTCACAACTTGGGGAATGGTTCTTTCTGTAATAATGGGTCCGTGGAGTTTTGGTGTCGGTGTGGAGGCTATGGATGTCAGGTGACTAAGAGTGTCCGGGTTCTATCTCCCAACCCAGCTAGGACAGTTTTCTAACATTGGAGAAAAGTGTCCGTCCTTGGTTGCAATAGGAAAGAATATGAAAAGGGACACAAATCAGCAGGACGTTTTTATCCATCACATGGGTATCTGAAATTTCTGAAAATAGTCAGAAATGTCTATTGCATGCTGAATATGATTGCTCTATTCACGGCATGTGTGGTGACGGTGAACAGTTTTAGCAAGGTTAATGAGATAATGGACCAGAACAGTTGAGAGCCTGTAGCAGGGATGTTGTGGGGGAGGGGGGAGGCGGGGCTGGTGCGGTTTGGATGGGTGCAGTTAGGTGTCATACGCAGTTGGGACCAGGAGTGGCGACGAAAGGGGTAGTTTCTCAGAACTTCACAGGTCGTTGGGTGGCTGGTGGTGCTGGAAATCGCACACCAATGAAATGATCCGCGTACATCTGTCGCCCAGAATTGAGGAGCCCCCGGACATCCACCCACCAACACCCCGCTCAGGGGTCGAGAAAAGCAATCTGCGATTGCGCTTGACAAGTCCTTATATTAGACAAGGTCCATGAGAGCCGGGGAAGGACACATACATTTCTCGGATGGATCTCTCGGGCCTCCGAGCGATATATTTCCTGCGCATCACACAGTACCTGTACCACTGCCACTGATGCGATATAAGTGGCATTTCTCATATTGGGTTTTACGATTTTGAGGCCATCTGAAACCGAGATGACGTCTGCCAAAACTCATTGGATGATGTGTGAGGTCTTGGCAAGAGTCAGTCTCACTACCATAATTGGTTACGAGCTACACGGCTTGTGTTTCCACCCATGACTGCCACTCTCTTATTGCTCTCTTTCGGCCACCTCACTCTGTCCCTGCCAATATGTTGGTCGCCCTCGAGTGCCGCATTCCGAAGTCCCTCCTGACAAGGAAGATGATGTCGACGACTGTCTTCGGGGACTCTAACACTGAGGCCGCCAAAAATGACGATGCCACACCACTCATCAAGCGAACGCAATTAATTGGCTCCACACGTAATGAGAGGCATGCGTACTGTCCACGATTTTCTCGTGTGATACAAGAAATTTGGACGCCTGGCCCTTCCTCGAAGTGACTCTGAAGATGTTCCAATTTTACAAGGACGTGTCAGTGGATGTTCACCAGGATTGTGTGAGTATTCTCGGGCTCACCTTACACTACATGTTTCAAGATATACCGACCTTCTTCTCACGCATGAAACAGAAAGATGCCGACATACACGTACGTATGTCTCAGTGTCATCTTCCCCCTCTACCGCCGGGAAGGTAAAGCCCATGTTTGAGGCGGAAAATTGTGCCAAAAAATCGTCGACTTCGATGCCAACTCTCTCTAACATTGAGGCCTGGCCAAACAGATGCCGGAAGGGAATGACACTCCTTCGCCTCCAACCAGTGGGGATAATTTCGTAGTGCGACATCACACCTACCATGTTCCAGTTCCATGGCTGCTTCTGGCATATTCATGAGTTGACCCCCAATGTCGACGCCCATTCCCAACCACGCTAGAAAACAGATCGAGGCTAGTTCCTCCGTGCGTCCAGGATGCGTCAGTAGACGAGAGAATAACAGATGGCACATTCAACCTATGGTCTACGATTTCATCGATTTGAGAGAGTGCGAGTTTGAAACGAACGTCTGAAACTAACCCAACCCGAGTTGTGTGTCTTCCTGCACTTCCAACTCTCGTCGCACACCACCACACAGATCATAGACGCTGTCCGCACCGAGCAATACTTTGGCTTCTGAGAGTGTGATGTGCATGTCCCCCAAGCGACTGCAACGCATGTTCTCGAATGCCCACAAGCCTTAAAAGCACGGAGATGAGTCGCGAAAGACATCGGGGACACGAAGCGGGCTTATGACATGACATCCTGACCCATTCGCAACTTCTCGGGAATTTCCGGTTTGAGGCCATTGACGCCATATTGGACTAGAGCGTGGTCACGTGTGTTTCGGTCTGTCAGGGAACTGTCAGTGACGTCACGGGAATTATATCTTGCCAATACGTGGCGTGTGTACCATTTAAACTGATGGTTTTCTATTGAAACGTGCTTCGAATGAAAAGAATAAACAGTTCTTAGAATATCTGACGTAAATCAGAGACTCGCAGGGAAATATTTGCTGGTCGGGGATTAAGGCTTCCGCGAGAGTGATTGGGCTTCGGAGCCATGCGTATTAAACCGTTCCGGCGCGTCACATCTGGAGATTCATAGGAAATTCATGTTGTCGTCCCCCGAGCGTAGAATCGGTCCCCTTCGTAGATTTCCGCTCGGGAGTTCCGAATGATCCTGACCCAGTCACGGCGCATGCTCATCGGGAGTATGCGAGAAAAAAACACGTTGCTCACCCCGCGCGATTATATCTTGCCAAGGGCCTCGAGGCCAGCCGTGTCTACACAGTGATTGAATTTATTCCGAGGCTGTTTCAACACTTTGCAGATGCTGTGACCGAGGCCCTGACGATACCTGTTCAGGGTACACGGTAAAACTGCTGAAGAAATCAGCCTACGGTGAAGTCGTGAATTATCCACATATACAATGTCAAGCAAGCACACGAACGCATTAATTTGCCCATCATTGGCCGGGTGTACCCCATTGACGACACGAACTTCGAAGTTACCTTCAACAAAAGACTTACCTCTTTAAGAGGTTCTGCATGATTGCCAGTATGCAAGTATGCTGGAGTTTTTGCATAATATGCCCGTATTTTCGACTCCCATTCGATTGGCAGGACATTAAGATGGACACAGGTTCTACCTACATGATCATCTCCAGCACGGCCTGTGAATCAGGATTGAAAACAGAATTGCGGACCATACGCAGGGGCGTCGCTAGTGGGGAGGGTCGTCAGGTGCGAACGACACCCCCTTGGACGCGCCAAAAAAAAAACAGCAGTAAAAGCAAAAAAAAAAAAAAAAAACAGAAAAAAACAGAAAAAAACAAACAAAAAAAGCAAAAGGGAACAGAAAGAAATAAAAAATGGCACAAGTCCGTCTCCAGAAACGTAACCATGGTCCGTTTCAGTAGTGACGCGTCAGTTGGCTCAACAATTGATTCACCACGACTAAAGTTCATGAGACTCCACCCTCGACGGATACAGCAGGCGAATTTACTATTCAGTTAATCATTAACAATAACTCGTGTGTTTTTTTCCTTCTGCTCCATGCGTGTGGATTTGATAATGAAGCATCGGCAGCCTCGGTCTACCGTTAGCAAAGTGCAAAACGGGTAATAAATGTGCAAGGACCGGACCTATATGTAAGCTTTGCTGAAGGCTATACTACATTCGTGATATTTCATTTCCGGAAAATATACCAGTTTCATTTTTTTTCTAGTCAGTATTTTACCATGTCCACTTTTTAATTTCCAGAATGATGAGTGATATCAGTTTCATTTTTCTATTCAGTATTTCACCATGGCCACGAGATATAGTCCATGATGCACAGTTTGATATTCTACACAGTATTATTGTGATATTTTCAGCAAAAGTTTAATGCTCACAGTCATGAAATGACATATGGATGGGAAAGTGATATGATGACGTTTAGTTTTGATCATTTGCTCCAAAGCATTATTATTGTGTTTTCACGATGACAAGGAGAATAAAATACAATACTGATCTTTGACAAATGATGTGCTAATTTAATTGTTGGAAATCGCTCAGAATGCATCTCAGGCCATTTAAGGTCCCAGAGCTGTATAATATAACCCTAAATCTGCATACATCATGTTCAGATTTAATTCTGGGAAAAAGCTATAGAACGCATCTCCGGCGATCTAGGACCCCGGAGCCTTACCCCGCTTCGAAAATCCTAGCGATGCCCATGACACGTATCGTGGAGACATCGACGGCTGCGTCGTCGGGGGTACTACACCTTCGATAAACGCGTTTGATTAGTTAATAAAAAGGATGAGACTCACAAAAAACCCTCGGCTTCCCCCTTGTACATGGCTATATTATGGCTATATTTACTAATCATTCAGAATTGTCCTTTTTAGAGCATAGCATTAGTTCTGCAGATATAACAGCTAAATTCAAGCATATATAACAAAATGTGCATAACTCGTCTACGATACAAGTGGATAAATAATTTGGTAGCTGTACCGAACACAGTTCTTCAGACATAACTGGTTTAAAACAATAAAGCATATCCAAGATTATTACACCCGCAAAGGGGCATAACACCATAAAGTTAGGACCGAAACGATGATTTCTTTGTACGCTTCTAGAATACAACTAGATAAATAAGTTTCAGAAATTTAACAGATGTACCGAACACGGATCTGCAGGTATATCTTGTAAACTCAACTATATATCACAAAAGCCGAGATTATTAGATCCGAGCAGGGGCATAACTTTATAAAATATGGGCCGAGACGACTAATTCATTTGTAGGCAAGTTTCATCATAATTTTCTACCGCTACCAAGCACAGGTAATTAGATACAGCTGGTTACATTCAAGCATGTATCACAAAATCAGATAGGCCTATTATTGCAACTGAAAGGGACGTAACTCCGTAGAATAAGGGCTGAGGCGACTAATTTTCTGTTGGCTCCTAGAATACAACTATATAAATAATTTTTCAAACTGTAGTAGCTGTATCAACACAGTTCTGCAGATACAGTTGATTACATTCAAGCATATATCACAAAATAAGAAATTAATACAACTGTACATGGAAATATCTGTACAATATGGGCCGAGCGAAGCAATTTTCGATAGGCGTCTGATTTATAGCTAGATAAATAAGTTCCCAAAATTTGGTCACTGTATCTCGAGCGGTTTTGCCTAAAATGCGGTAACGGACGTAAGTACGGACGGACGGACGTACATGATGACGACAATATCCCGAGGCCAAAATGACCGAAGAGTAAAAATTAGTAAAAATTAAAAGTTAAGTAGTAGTCTATGGGCTTATGTAACATTTTTCAGATTTGTCATTTTTTCGGGTAGATTCTTGGCACTCATGTCTAAACACATCTAGAAAGTTCGCTGATTAAGAAAAGAATGGGTGCCAGTTTTTGCATTAACATTTGGGACCTCCATTTTGAATTTCAAAATGGCCATCATCGAAAATCATTTTTTAAACATAATTGCCAATTATTCATTCAAATGTCATCCAATATTTGTTTCATTTTATCTAAACTCTTATAAAGGGGCCAACCATTCATTGGAAACAAAATAAGAACACTATAAATACTCTAAATTAGCAAAAATCCAAGATGGTCACCAGATTTCAGGATTTGTTTACGTAGCCCCATATAGTCCCATACTAGGGGTATAGGACCAATGTTTGTCCCACTGGGAAACGTACTTCTAGACATTTGCGGTATGGTTGTTTTGATTTGTTTTGTCTCGTCAAGACAAACATGATAGGAAGTGTCCCGGCACGAAACGGTGAAATTTTTGAAAAAAGTTTGAGGTCTGTCTATAGCCCCATATAGACCCATATACTGGGGTATAAGCCCAATGTATGTATAAATCCATACTGGGTGGACGTGATGGAGTCTAGGTGAGTCCCTGGTGGTCCAATGGTGTCGTATGAGGTCTTATTTTGAAACTCTCATGCAGGAGCACTTGACTACACTAATAATTCGTACGTTGTCAATAATTGGCGCATGCGCAGCCCGGCCGTAGTATAGAAAGCAGGCATTTTTGGGGGTGTGTATGGGTGTGTTTGGGTTAGAGATGGGCTATTCACGGTTCGAATGGGTCGTGTGAGGTATCCATGTGAAGCCTATGTAATGGAGCATCTGGTGGCGTGGATGTGGGGTAGAAATATGGTCATTCTGCGCATGCGCAGTCTGGCCGTAGTATAGAAAGCAGGCATTTTGGGGGGGTATGTGGGTGTGTGTTTGGGGTAGAGATGACCGCTATGGGTCCGAATGGGTCGTGGAAGGTGTCAAAGTGAAGCTTGTGTGGGTTAGAGTCAGAATGGTGTGTTTTCAAATGCAAGTCGCGTCAATCTGCGCATGCGCAGTTGGTTGTAGTAAGTAAAGTGGCCATTTTGGGGCAGTGAATGAAGGTATTTGGTGTAGAGAGGGACCATCCTTGGTCCGAATGCGTCGTGTGAGGTGTCATTTTGTAGTTCTTGGGGTGTAGACCCCAATTTGAGGGATGTTCACGTCATCTGTGACGTCATTGGTGACGTCATCAGTACGAGTAGTAGCCAAAGTGGACATTTTGGGGCAGTGAAAGGAAGGTATTTGGTGTAGAGAGGGACCATCCTTGGTCCGAATGCGTTGTATGAGGTGTCATATTGTAGCAACGCCCGCCAACGCCAAGCTTAACGCTTCAACGCCCTGGTGAAATAGCTCAGAAATTCTGATTTTCTAGATATTCCATGTAATTGTCACTAATTCTTCGAAATGCACTGACGCCCGTCAACGCTTGTAGTTATGCCTTAACGCTCTAACATAACGCCTTGACGCCATGATATAGACCGGAGAGAGAACAACAACAACAAAAACAAGGATGACACATGAGAGAACAACAACAACAAGAAGTTTTTTCATATAGTTTATTTTCCCCAATGTTACATCATACCCACGCTGGGGGAGCCGCGTTGGGTATGTTTACAACTCAAAAAGACTCTTGCCCAATCAGAGGCCACCATTTGCATCTATCATATTCGTTCCTGTCCGTTAGATGTAGTCTTGTCCAATCAGAAGTCGCCATTTCAGCAAGTTCCATCTTCAGCCATGTTCGCTCTGAACAGTTTATTCTAATCATCGTCGGACAGGCCTGGATATTCTTCGGGCAGCATGTCCTGAAACAGTTGTTTGCGCATTCTGATCGCATTTTCCAGGGCCACGGTGGGCGGTAGCCCCATAGCCTCTTCCAAGTGACGCTTGGCCTTCATGATGGACCTGTGCGTGGGATCGCCTTTCATTTCAAGCGGTAGTAAGGTATACTGTTCATAGATCGCCATGGCTGTTTTCCTGATGCGGGGGCGCATTTGGGTGTCCGGCGTCCTCGATCGCTGCAGCGTAAGTATTGATAGCTGCTGTCACAATACGATCCCAGAAGGTAGGTTCTGCCTCACTTTCCACGGACGTATGCTGACTATCTGAGGTCAAGCTCTCCGTATCACTAGATAGACTCTCAGCAATCTCTGTTTCGGTATCAGTCGATACACTCTCAGCAGTCTCTGTATCAGCATCCCCCTCAACGGACTCCTCGGAGTCTTCAATCCCATGTATATTGTTCTGGTGTCGCATCATATCGTAATGTCTGGTGAACGTGCGTTCGCACTCAGAGCAAGTATAAGTCATGTTGACGGTTGAACGTCGACTGTGCGTGTTTTTGAAAATACGCTCGCTTTTATAGACAGTAACGCCCGTCAACGCTTAGCTTAACGCTTCAACGCCCTGGTGAATTAGCTCAGAAGCTCTGATTTCCATGGAATTGACACCAATTCATCGAAATGCAGCGACGCCCGTCAAAGCCCGTCGTTACGCCTTAACGCCCATCTCAACGCCCGTCAGCGCCCAGCTTAACGCTTCAACGCCCTGGTGAACTAGCTCAGATGCTCTGATTTTCATGGAATTTATTTGGTTCACATTGGATACGCATTATTACATACTGTGATCAGAAAATATTTGTCATATACCAGTAGTCCGTGAGCTACTGGGGCTCACCTTGCACCCCCCCCCCCCCACTACAGACCGAAACTATGTTTTTTATGTGCTTTAGGAGTAGTAGCGATAGCTGGCGTTTTGGGGTGCGTGAGGGTGTGCTTGAGCGATTGAGGAACCATTCTTGGTTCGAATGCGTCGGGTGAGGTGTCAAAGTGAAGCCCTCGGTATATAGACCACGGCTTGATGGATCTCCACATGATCTGTGATGTCATTGGTGACATCAGTAGGAGTAGTAGAAAAAGTAGGCATTTTGAGGATGCGGAGGAAGGGATAGAGATGGACCATCCGTGATATAAATGGACCGTGTGGGGTGTCATCTTGTAACTCTCTGCATGTAGATGCAGAGGGACACCCCACACGGTCCATTTAGACCACGGATGATCCGTCTCTACCCCAAAAACCTTCCTCCGCATCCTCAAAATGCCTACTTTGTCTACTACTCCTACTGATGACGTCACCAATGACATCACAGATCATGTGGAGATCCCTCAAGCCGTGGTCTACATAACGAGGGCTTCACTTTGACACCTCACCCGACGCATTCGAACCAAGAATGGTCCCTCAATCGCTCAAGCACACCCTCACGCACCCCAAAACGCCAGCTTTCGCTACTACTCCTACTTTGTATGTATGGTCCCTGTGTGATGTCATACCCAACAAATAGTGATATTATCTTGTAAATATTCGATGCAGCAATCAATGCTGAATAATATGTGGCCAACATTATAAAGATTGGATAATAATTATGGAAGATAAGACTATTCTTGTAACCCTACCCCTATTGTCACAAAAATTGTACTTATTAACACAGGAGTAATTTCGAAGTGATTAAAAGGGTAGCGAGTCCCAGTTTATCGACTGTTAACAAATTGTTTCTTATCTGACATGTCCTAAAGCACATAAAAAACATAGTTTCGGTCTGTAGTGGGGGGTGCAAGATGAGCCCTAGTAGCTCACGGACTACAGTAAGAAGTTGCACATTCATACCAATATTTCTTGATAATAACGTCGAAAACAGGTTAATATCCATGCAAACGAGTTCAGATGAACAGTTGTCTCAACTGTAATGCATTTCAAACCCAAACTATTTGCGCACATTTCGATTACATGTTTAAAATAATGTTGAATAACAAAAATCATACAGATCGGCTAAAAAAAGGCGGCCATTTTGAAATTCAAAATGGAGGCCCTAAATGTTAATGCAAAAACTGGCACCCATTTTTTTCTTAATCAGTGATGTTTCTAGGTGTGCTTAAACATTGGTGCCAAGAATCTACCTAAAATTTAGCTTTTTTTACATAAGCCCACAGATTATAGCGCGACCGTAACATCGACGAAACGCTGTATACCTCAGCGGTCTTCAAGGCTAAACAAGAGCCAGTGGGACCAACACCTGGTTCCGTGTCATCCAACATCGAGCACAGTACATAATATAATTGTTTTGCTGTCCATGCATGATGGAAGATGATGGTGGTTTCCCCTTGAATAGTACTATTAACAGACGAACAGTTTACTGCTAAGAGATGTTAATTTCTGCCATTCACTGGTAGATATATTAAACTTGATCTATATTAAATAATGCATTCAAAGGATTATTTGTAATGTTCAAGCAATATACAAAACAATTTATCGTTTCTCTCATGATATAGTCATTGCTGATGTGAACAGATAACTAAAGAGATTTCCTACTGTGGAGTATATTATTACAAAAAAAATGCGTGTCAAACTTGTTTTATCTTTGCTACATGTGTGTTAATAGTTATGTAAGGTGCTTTGGAGGGGCGTATTTGGCACAATAAATAATTGAATCCGACACCAAATGCGGTCTCACATTCAGCATGAGTCGCATTCTATGGGTGTGGAATACGGAGGTGACGTCCCCTAACGACGGCACATTTACTGACGAAATGCGGTGACTGTTGCATTCTACCTACCGCGACAAGTAAATTTTGTACTTACGTATGGATATGAATATGTGGCTAAATTTGAGCGTTACAGCTTTATCGTGGATGATCGACTGGTCTAAGGCGCCAGTCTCAAGGTCCATTATCTTCCCTTCACCAGCTGTTTGCTTCTGTTGAGCGACGAATATGGGGGCGTGGTTTAGAATCACACTCGTGTACGTAACATAATGTTGTTGCCTCCTCCTCTGCATAGCCGGAGAATTTCCTGTCTCAGAACTGTCATTTCGGTGATATCCGGCGATCGGCGCGAACTTCATAAAATAGAATGGCAATTAACACAGGTATGGGAAAGCACTCCTTTCCTTTACAGAGCCAACAAGTCCATCCAATCAGACCTTTCTCAACCAGATACAAAACTCTTTATTGCCTAATTCGTTTGTGTGTATAACTGCAGTCTTTTGAAAGATGACATTTCGCTCTTACTATTAAGTTTTAAAGGGGTCAGTCTGTGACTTCTGTGAATTTGAGATACCGATTTGCATTCCAAACCGTGCTATGCTTCCTAATAGCCCATGGAAAATTCTGCGTATATCGAATGAAATGCTACTTCACGGATTTTCACCATTGACAGTACTAACATCTTTACACATAAACTTAATTGGTGAATTTAACTCAAGTACACGAAGACAAGACATTCTACCAACACATTTTGTTTGTCGATAGAATTAAAGATGAGATAAATCACCCACATATCACGTGCATATCCATCACTCTATATAATTATTGCGTTAGCATGAACACAAATAACCTGTTTGAATATATCCGTGCTGAAGTAGGCAAGATAGGGTCCCCGGTTTTGCTCTACGAATGAATCAAGTTGGTCCAATGTATAAACAAGACCGATGTATTACTACAATCTCAAGGTGTATTCTGGCAGGTACGACGTGCTTCGCAAAAGTCCTGATTGTTGATAACTTGCGGCTAATGTTATAGGGTAAGTTCTTGATGTTTACAATATTTTGCCTCCATTCATATTATTTTCTCTCTATCTCTCCCAGTTTGAGATCTTGAAACTTGAGGTGTCCAGATGACATGTAAGACACTGTATAAGAATGAAGACTAATATTTCATAAAAATGGCTATTGCATGGGCGTCTCGGTTCTGGAACACCTAAGTGGGTCGTGTAAAAATAATTATAAGCCTAGTACAGGGATGATGAAGGCACACTGTCATTTTTGTTCATGAATGGTCTATCTAACTATCCTACTCGTAGGCTACTAAAACGGTAGGCCTATATGAAAATCCTGAAACACTGGTCGTTTTATATATGCAGAATTATTTTCATAATATATTTAGTTATATATATAGCATACCGGTAATTAAAGTTCTAGTTCTGCAGGTGGCACAGAACAGTTATCCGTTACCTTGAAGTTAGTATACGTATTATTCATATTCACCACCGTGGATCACTGAAGATCTCTAATGACTGAAGTCATATAAGCAACTTATATTTGGAATTTTTAGTAATTAATCAAAAGAATGGTGGAAAACGATGTCGGCGTACTGACAAGAAGTTATAGGGCTCCCAGACAAATATACTGACTGCATATTTCTAAAAACATCACAAGAACCGAAAGTGATCCATCTGATGGTTTGTATCCCAGCCACGCTTGTATTATAGCTGTTCATGTGGATATATTGAAATGACATAACCCAAGGCCCCTAGCACCGGCTTGAGCGGTATTATGTACAAATATTTCAGAGCGATGGTGTAATAGGCCCACTAAGTCATCTGTTAGAAAATATGTGACCGCCAGCTAGTAAAAAAAATTAGGCCCAAACGAGGGAGTGTTTATTGAATGCAAGTTCGTAATCACAACAAATACCTGTGAGATCCGATGCCGACTAAGTGCTTCATTCTCCATCATGTCACAAAACTATACACACAATAACCAAGCACTAGAAATGGTCACATTCATTGTGTCTTTTTTTGAGTATGTGTGTCACAACCCTCCTCATATTTCTATAAATATATATATGGAAACACAAGCATTGGCATCACTCGTAGAAATACCAGTTGCCGAAGTTTGTATTATACTTGTATTAGGTTACTTCTAACAGATTCCAATTTCCACCATGACAGATACATATCAACCCTTCATTAAAATGTTCGACTATCTTATTCCTATCAGTTTTGCTGGTTTCAGATATTTTTTTCATATTATAAGGTAATCGATTCGATACTCCGTCTGCTGATTTCTCGCGCTTGGAAATCATCGGAATACTAGCTGGGCTGATCATCGTCCAGCATAACAGGAACTGAGGGCGCTCATGTAAGCTCATGTGTCCTGGCACATGTAAGCATCGTCATGATATGGCTGAAACATTGTTGAAAACGACGTTAAATCCTTCTCACTCACTGACTCACTCACTCATCGAAATGATCAAGAAGAAATTTACAAAGCAAACATTTGAGGAAGAATAATCATCAGATATATATGTACATAAAAAAAGTCTAATCGCTCCGGTATTTAAAGAACGATTATGCTAGATCATGAGCCCAGGAGAGGAAATTCGGATTTGAGATTTGAAATCTATCACGGTGGAAAATTCAACAGTTTTCAATGATGCCGGCAAGACATTACGAAGTTCCAGAAATATCAAATCCGTATCGCTGATCAGTATTCTTAATCCGTATTATATTCGTTGTTACGTCGTCATCGAGAGAATGGTGTATTTTAGTCACGCTTTGATTGTGTCTGTTCATATGAACACCATGAGGATCTTGAAGTAGATGGGTTCATGCGGCCCCTAGCCCCGGGTTGAGCGCAATTAGACACAAGTTACGAAACGGAACGCCATAGATCTTGCACGCTACGCTCGTATTTTGCTATCAGCATGCGATCTGTATCGCTAAATTTGAGAAATTTTGAGTGGAGGCGCTTGGTGATATAGCCCTAAATATGATGTGCCGTGAGGGCTATCTGTAGTTTCCTTCAAATTCAGTGAAGGTGGATATATATCCTTCACTGCGTCATTTATATAACGATTATCCACAGCGAGAAAATCGTTTTTTAGCGTTTGGCGAATGAGAAGGAACGGGCTTTGATTTGATCGGTTTTGAAAGCGACTGCATATAGTCATATTCATAAGAGAACAGATACAGGTCAACCAAAAGGGTACACAATTAGTACCCATTGGAATACCTATATGCTGTTGATATATATATGTTGCCAAATTTCACATAGATATTTTAAATGAGAAATTCAAGCAACACTTTAAGAAAAGAAACATCCCATTAATGATATCCCTTGCATGTAGTACAGCTAAAGCATGCTTTTCTGACTTCAATATATCTGCGATCAGGTTTCTTTAACACAGATTCTATTAATCAACTTAGACGGTCAACAAGATCCTGATAAGGGATTGTAGTATAAATAGTCGAGAAATCCCATGTGGATACCTGCCTGTACGGTATGTGACCAATCGCATCAAGTTATTCCGTAAGGCATTTTGATTTTTTCAATATCATTCAAACCCTTAAAGATTGATAACTAAGGGCAGGTGTCGGAGTCTGAGCTACAACCATTAATGTACAGGTGTGGCTTACCGGATAGTTTAAATTATTATTGAGTCGTGCCTTCGGGCCTACTATCCAAACACGTGAATCGGTTTTAAACTCTCGTTTATCTCTGATCCTTGTGCATGTCTTGATTGTTAGTCTCAGACCCAACATAAGACTGCCCTGTACACTAAGTTATGAATACATACTTAGTTTACTAATGACTACGCTACAGACGGTAGTCATCGTCCACAAGACGGTATACATGACCGTATACTGTTCGGACAGTATATATTACCGTATACTGTTAAGATACTACATAAATTGTAGATTTTCTGGTATTGTTAAACGATGCCAGGCAGAAAAATTCTCTGCAAAGTCGAAAAACCGCTAGTCGTTAATTCGACACATTTGACACACATGGCCAAAGCCCGTCAAATCAGACAAACTAAAGCATTTGTCACCGCCAATGGGTGTATCTGTAATCGGATACAACCTTGGCCGCTGTCAATTGATAACACTTTGACATGATAACAGTAAGAGCATACTGTTTTATGGTAAACACACACTGAGTTCTGGGTTAAAACCCTGTGTTTGCTTCGCATTAAGGGCAGCAGCTGGATAAACTATTATCGGTTTTAGCCGGCTCTGTGCCCCCTCAAAGGCTTTGATGTACCTGGTAGCTACACAGCCATACTTTGTTTCACAAGGAAACTATATCATAAATCTCCCTTGATATTATTATAATAATAATATGAGGTCGACAAATGAGGGGCGCTAAGTGTGCCGATCATACGCATTTAGTCCAGCTAGAGCTGAACAGATGTAGAATTCTAACACACATATGAATTATTGGCCGACAGCCGCTGTGTTATTGCGTCCAGTTGGACGTTTAGAATTCCAACATATCGCTCGAGATTTGCGATACCACTCTAAACAGAGAGATATTCCTCTGTTGTCTTAGACCTCGTTGTCGACTCTATAATAGGTACAAACGTACCGCAAGAGTATTTTGATACGTGGCAAAGTACTACGCTTGCCTCGCAGATCAAAATTTATGAACGATGCGAAGCGATACCATTACACGGTATCCGTGCTGTTCGTGTACAACAGTGTACATACACACTTACGGATCAAGTATCCGAGTTATCAAACTCTACACTGCGTATCTGATATAACTTCAGATATAATACCTGACTGCTATATGTATTTACAAAATGCATGTCTAGGTTTTCCCCATTCTCATGGCATCAGATTGTATATCTCCTATTGTCGTATAGCTTCACCAGTATGATTGTAGGTGCGGCTTTCTGGAGTTAGTTTTATACTATAATACTGAAAATTGTGATAATACTGGTATTGTCATTTTTTAATTCAAAGCCAATTTATTTGATAAGCATTTTTTAGTATGAACAAATTTAAATAAGTTAGTTTGATAAAAAATTGCCATTTGAAAAAAACAAACTGAATCAGTCATTAAATTAAATCACAGTTGCACAGTTGCTGAAATGAAATCCGTTATTTTCAGACAAAATCTTAATATTATTTATAGTTATAACCCGGGAAACACATTTAACTGCAGAGATCTTATTATTTAATATTTAGAGTACTGTGGGGAAATTAGGCCAATGATGTGTTCCGATGCATATTTCTCGTCCACCTCTTTCACTGGTTGTTTTTATTACTTGTTGCACATAAATACATAATAATATATACCTCGCTGAAGTTCAGAGGAGTAATTTGGTTGAGTAATTTTTCAATATTATATTTTGCGTTGACGTTGATTTGTGTTGTGTTACCCTCCCTCACTGAGTTCAAGACCGGCGACATGAAACACAGATATCATTCGATACACTTGGCCATAATATAATTTTCTGAAAGACGCACGCGTGTTGATTGTCTGGTCACTACCACATGCTTGATCCATTTTCCAGGGTCATTATCAATTAATGCTTACAATAGTTTTCAGCGTGAATCGGAATGCTAGCCTGTCAAATGTTGTTTACAATATGACCGCCCGTCTCCACGCGGTGATCAGCTGTGATGACGTAGTCAGCCGGAAAATATAACACGTTCTCTCATTGGTTCAGCGGAAAAGACA